>JAOEGL010000002.1:210419419-210449419 GCA_034509955.1 Urosaurus nigricauda | reverse complement strand
AAAGAGAAATGCATAGGGCTCTAGGTGTGTTTAAACAAGTTCAAGGCAGATTGCCAGACTTTAATGACCATTATGTACCAGAACAGAAATTTTCTCCCACAGTGCTGTAAGAGGATCATCATTTTGTTACCACACAGAGTCAGATCATTTAATTCATAAAACTCTTGGACTGTGTCTTGACTATAACATATAATTTAGTCACACCTTCCTAGATATGCTATAAAACAGCCTCCATTTGAGAATTTGCCCTTACAGCAATGTTGTTCTGTTCTTTATTTCCACACAGTGTTTGAAGGTGGTGCTTGCATGCTGCTAACAGTAGCATCTGCACAGGAATAATAAAAAATGAATGCCATTTATATGCCGCAAAGGAGTTCTATTTCCAAAGCAAGGGCCATTACATGGATGGAAATCTGGCGCCTTCCAAGAGGGGGAATCTGTCTTTTCAGAGTAGGAAATGTCTACATGAACGGAATGAAATAAAAGCACATAATGTCTAGAAATGTCCTCTTATAAGGCTATAAGACATGGTTTGAGCCATTACACATCTAAATGGGTGGTGTGGAGAAGATGACTTGCCCTTTCTACTCATCATGGAATGTGTGTTTAACAAATGACTTACCTGATAGTGTTTATTCTTTTGAACAGATACAAAAAGTTTACAGCTTGGATCCACACTATCTATCCACACCACTGTGGTGTAGATTAGGAAGATTTTTCACATACTAATTTGTGAAAGAAATACTATTATAGCCTTAATTTCCCTGACTAATGTGTCGCAGGTAACATCATTATTTGCAGCATTTGTCATCCCAAGGTCTAGTCCTCTGCATCCCCTCTGTGCCAATATCAAACTGATATTAAAAAGAGATATTTAGAGCATGTAGCCATATGGGCCCCCCAGTGCAGGAGATTACCTTGCCATATAAGGAGATCCAGGCAGCTCAGCATGGGGGAGTTCAAGAGCATGTAGCCAGGATAAATCGATCAAGATTGGAAACTGCATAATCCCTGCACTAATATGAGTGATGGTGGGAATAGACCTTGTCCTTACATGTAAACAGAAAATCCAAGTATATTCCCCTCCAGAAGTGATATTCCTTTGTTTAAGAACATTTTCACTGATTGTCCAGCCATTCTCAACTTCCTTGCTCATTCTTCCCTCCCAGAAATCCTTTCACATCCCAAAGCCTGCCTCAGGATATGTTTTGCCCTATAAATATGCCTGCCCAGGTACCCCCAATTCTGCCTCATTTGAGGTCAGACAGGGACTCTATCCAAATCTCACCTGGCTCCTCCTAAGCAGCTGCCAATAATAATAATATAATAAATATTTATTTATATTCCGCCCATCTGGGTGAGCAATCGGAGCGGAGTACAACATTTAAAAATACATACAGTTAAAATAACAGTTTGGTCTCCTCTCCCACCCCTTAAAATAGATTAAACTAAGAATAAGATTTAAAACAGTGATACATTAAAAGATAAACATTAGGCAATAATAGCTCTAAAAATTGGGTATGTGGGCAGCCTCAAGAGTATCAATGCCTTGGTAAATGGGACTGGAGGGACAGTAGATGACAGAAAGTTAATCGTTTTCTGGGAAGGCCTGCCAGAAGAGATGCGTCTTGGTGGCTCTCTTAAAGCAATCCAAAGTTGTAATTAGGTGCATCTCATCCGGCAGGTCATTCCATAGCCTGGGAGCAACGGCAGAGAAGGTCCTCCGGGAGGACTGTGCCAGCCTAGTTTTCATAGGCTGAAGCAAATTCCTCCCAGAGGACCGAAGAGTGTGAGGGGGTTCATATGGGGAGAGGCGGTCCCTAAGATAAGATGGACCTGAGCCATGAAGGGCTTTGAAAGTCAAAACCAGCACCTTGTACTGTGCCCGGAAACTAATAGGCAGCCAGTGGAGAGATTTCAGCATAGGTGTTATGTGCTCTCTCCTAGATGCACCGGTAACTAATCTGGCTGCCATATTTTGAAGCAGTTGAAGTTTCCGGGTTAGGCACAAGGGCAGCCCCATGTAGAGCGCATTGCAGTAATCTAAACGTGAGGTGACCAAAGCATTTACCACAGTTTCCAGGTCCCTCATCTCCAGGAAAGGGCGCAGTTGGCGTATCAGCCGAAGCTGATAACAGGCACTCCTGACCGTCGCATTCACCTGACTAGTCATGTGGAGCAAAGAGTCTAGAAGTACCCCCAGACTGTGAACAGGGTCCTTCGAGGAGAGTGTGACTCCGTCTAGGACTGGGAGTTGTATTCCCAGACCTGATTTCAGGCCGGTGACCGTCAGTACCTCCATTTTGTCTGGATTAAGCCTCAATCTGTTTTCCCTCATCCAATCCATTACCGCTGCCAGGCAGTCATTGAGAGAGGCCAAGCCATTTTCTGCCTCACAGTGTCCCCCCCCCCCATCAGAGTTACAAATCTAGTATTGCCCTGTGCTGTAATTCAACTGCTTTAAATTGCTATCCCCTAACTCCTTTGATATTGTCAGTTCTTGAATGTGTGTATGAGTAAGTATCTTGTATGAATGGCGAATTGATGTGATTACATATAAAATTATATTGAATCAGCACTCTGATGTTCTCTATCTTGGAGCCATTATACTCAGGCTTGATCCTTGCTTTAGTTGCCTGAGCCCTCTTGGCTGATGCAATTTGACCTAATAAATAATAGAATCATAGAATCACAGAGTTGGAAGAGACCATAAGGGCCATCCAGTCCAACCCCCTGCCCTGCAGGAACTCCCAATCAAAGCATCCCCGACAGATGGTCATCCTGCCTCTGTTTAAAGACTTCCAAGGAAAGAGATGCCACCATATTAGATGGTTGATATTCTTTCCTCCAATTTTCATGTTCAAACCTGCTCTATGTATGATATTTTCTGCATAAAAATTGAATAAATAGGGTTATAGCATGCAGCCTTATCTGACTCCCATTCCAAAAGGGAACCATTCCCTTTCTCCATATTCTGTTCTGATGGTAGCCTCCTGTCCTGACTAAGGTTTGCCATCAGGACAACCAAGTGCAATGGTACGCCCATTTCTTTAAGATCTCACCATAATTTTTTGTGATCTATATAGCCAAAGGCTTTGCTGTAGTCTATAAAGTTTACTTTATTAAAAATTGAGATTGGGAAAATGAAAAAGTTCCTTGCTTGATGCCCAAATAAAATAGATAACAACCCTGGTGATCAGTGGAATGACAGATGATGCAGCCAGACAGCCCTCACATCCAGAAAAATCTTTGAGGAAGTCCTTCCACAGGCAGGTCAACATCAGTGAAATGAAATATAGGGGTCCTCACAACCCTTGCATTTTGAATAACAAATTGCATCTCCAAGCTCTGTATATGGCTTTTTAAAAAACATTAAATGCCCAAATACATTAATTCAACCTTTATGTTGATATATATGGAAAATGGGGGGGAGGGTGGTACTCAAACTATCACTAGTATCCCATGCTTAAGAGAATTTGTTGCTCCTCTTAACTTCCTTTGACCCTGACTCATGGTGACCATGTGGATGAGACTTCTTCAAGACCCCATATCCTTCACTGTTCTGCTTAGGTCCTGTAAATTCAAGCCAGTGACCTCCTTGATTGATTCCATCCATCTGACATGCAGTTTTTCTCTCTTTCTACTACCCTTTATCTTTCCCAGCATTTCTATATTTTCTAATCAATAGCAATAGCAATAGCAAGTACATTTCTATACTACTTATCAGTGCACATAAGCACTCCCTAAGTGCTTTACAATGTGTAAGCTAATTGCCTCATGATGTGGCCAAAGTATGACAGACTCAGTTTGGTCATCTTGGATTCAAGGGAGATTTCAGTTTGGTCTACTTGTTTATCATTTTGGCTTTCCACAGTATCTTCAGCACTCTTCTCCAGCACCACATATCAAATGAATTTATTTTCTCATTGTCTGCTTTCTTCACTGTCGAGCTCTCACATCCAAACGTGGTGATAGGCAATACTGTAGCTTGGATGGTTCCAGTTTTAGTATTCAGTTTTATATCTTTACTTTTTTGGATGTTGACTATTTCTTCCATGGCTACTTTACCCATTCCTAGCCTTCTTCTGAATTCTTGACTGCAATCTCCATTCTGATAAATGTTTAATCCAAGGCAGGGGAATTCTTCAACTATTTTGATTTCTTCATTATCTAGGTTGTAAATATTCTGTAGTCATTACTTTTTTATGTTTAATATTAGGCCTGCCTTTGCACTTTCTTCTATGACCTTTCTTAGTAACTGATACAAGTTTGTGATGTTTTGCACTAGTAGTATAGTGTCATCTTTAACAAAGGAGAAAGAAAAGGAGGAGGCTCTAGTCCATGTGCTTGGGTGAGATCTAATCTAATTTACACTTGAGCCATTGCATTCTGGGAGCCATTGCTGGGAGGCTACTTAAGGCTACTCAAGGCTAGCAGAAGCTTCATTTCCTTTAACAAAGGAGAAAGAAAAGGAGGAGGCTGTAGTCCATGTGCTTGGGTGAGATCTAATCTAATTTACACTTGAGCCATTGCATTCTGGGAGCCATTGCTGGGAGGCTACTTAAGGCTACTCAAGGCTAGCAGAATTTTAATTTTTCTTATCTAGTCAAGGAGGTTTTTAGAGAATAGAAGAGGAGCCGGCCTGAAGCATCAGAGGAAGTGAATCAGAGACTTGCCTTTGGAAGGAGCTTTTAGCCAGGAGCTCTCTACCTAACTATAGGCTCCGAGACTTGAACTCAGTGACAGAGCTTGGGAATAAGGCCAAGTCTAGCAAGGGAAGCCCACAGTCTTGTTTCAGTGCCTCCTTAAGACTTCTCAGTATGGACACTGAAGGCCCTGCTGCAGTCACCTGCAACACCTGTGGGATGTTTGTCTTCTTGCCTACAGATGTGGGGAACTACACCTGCCCCAAGTGCAAGTTGGTAGCCCTCTTGAAAGAGAAAGTACAGCAGCTAGAGGAGCAGATATCTGCACTCCAGCATCATAGAGAGCAGGAGATTATCCTGAACAGATCAGACCAGAATGTCTTGGGTGGGAAACAGAGAGAGGAAGTTGTTGGGGTGGAGGAGGTCACTCCACATACAACAGAGGTAGATGCTTGGAGGAAGGTCACACACAGAAGTAAAGAAACCAGGGAACGTTCTGTGAGCAGCTTGCAGCTACAGAATTGCTTTGAATCTCTCTCTGTTGTCAGAGATGATGAGGAAAAGCAGCAGGGACAGACATCAGGGACAGAGCAGGGGAGCCTGAGAGTATCACGAAAAGGAACAGCCACTGCTAAGCCTCGGAGGAGGCGTGTGGTTGTGGTGGGGGACTCCTTGCTGAGGGGTACAGAAGCAGTGGTTTGTGGGCCTGACAAGATGTCTCGGGAGGTGTGTTGTCTCCCCGGGGCAAAGATCCATCATGTGACGGAGAGGCTGACAAGACTTGTCAAGCCTACTGATCAATACCCCTTTGTTTTGGTTCATGTGGGAACCAATGATACTGCAAGGCACAGCCTTCAGAATATCAAAAGGGATTATGAGGCTCTGGGAAGAAAGCTGAAAGAGATGGATGCACAGGTTGTCATCTCATCTCTACTCCCGGTAGAAGGGCATGGTCCAGGAAGGGAGAGGAAAATAGCAGAGGTGAATAACTGGCTCCGTAGATGGTGCCGCCAAGAACAGTTTGGATTCTTGGATCATGGGCTGCAGTTCCATGAGGAGGGACTTCTGGCAAGGGATGGACTGCATCTCACGCCCATTGGCAAAAACGTTTTTGCCAACAGTCTGAAGAATCTGATCAGGAGGGCTTTAAACTGAGTTATGTGGGGGAGGGAGACATTATTCTGGAAGGCAAAAGGGATGGAGAGAATAGTCAAAGTGGCCTGGAGGGAACAAGGCAAACAGTGCAAGGACCCAACAGTAGGAGGCAAAAAAATGTGCAAAAGCAGCAAGTAAAGAGGACACATGGTCTTAAATGTCTCTACACTAATGCACAGAGTATGGGAAATAAGCAGGATGAACTTGAACTCCTAGCACAACAAGGGAAATATGATATAATAGGCATCACTGAAACCTGGTGGGATAAGTCTCATGATTGGAATGTAGAAATAGAGGGATATAACCTTTTTAAGAGAAACAGGCCAAGCAGGAAAGGAGGAGGAATAGCATTATATGTCAGGGATATTTACACCAGTGAAGAGATCCAAGAGAAGGGAGTTCAAGATGGATGGGAGTTTCTCAAAAGGGAGATATTGAAGGCACAATTTCAAACAGTTCCAATGAGGAAGAAAAATGGAAGATATCTCAAGAAGCCAAGATGGATGACTAAGGAACTTTCAACTGAGCTAAGTTTTAAACGGAACATGTATAAGAAATGGAAAAATAGAAATCACGAAAGAGGAATTCAAACAAATAGCCAGCACATGTAGGGGTAAAGTCAGAAAAGCTAAAGCACAGAATGAACTCAGGCTGGCTAGAGAGGTTAAGAACAATAAAAAGGGCTTTTTTGGATATGTCCGCAGCAAAAGGAAGAAGAAGGAAACGGTAGGGCCACTGCGTGCAGAAGATGGCAAAATGCTAACAGGGGACAGAGAAAAGGCAGAATTACTCAACACCTTCTTTGCTTCAGTCTTCCCAGAAAAGGCAAAGGGTGCTCAACCTAAGGATAATGGAGCAGAAGACAGAATAGAGGAATTTCAGCACAGAATAAGTAAAGAGGTAGTACAGGAATACCTGGTTAACCTAAATGAATATAAATCTCCAGGACCAGATGAACTACATCCAAGAGTATTAAAAGAACTGGCAAATGTAATATCGGAACCACTGGCAATAATCTTTGAGAATTCCTGGAGAACAGGAGAAGTCCCAGCAGACTGGAGGAGGGCAAACTTTGTGCCCATCTTCAAAAAGGGAAAAAAAGAGGATCCCAACAATTATCGTCCAGTTAGTCTGACATCAATTCCAGGAAAGGTTCTAGAGCAGATCATTAAGCAGAGAGTCTGTGAACACTTAGAGGTCAATGCCATAATCACAAAAAGTCTTCACCCACACCTGGAACGCAACCCGATGCTTAAATAAACTTATTGGCTGCAAATGGGTGTGGGCTGCTGAAGAGGGCTCTCAGCTCATCGTCATCAAAGGGAACCCCACAGAGGTCCAGAGCTTCTCCCATAAAACAAGACATCTGTTAGAAAGTTCACTGAAAGAGCTTTTAAGGAAGAAATATACCATTGTGCTTTTGAGCAAGCCTGACCAGGGCAAGGTCTTTGAAGTGACATCACAATGGGACTCAAGTAACCACTTTATTCCACATGGAGATTTCACCCATTTTGCTGACAGGCGTTTTGTCCACCGAGCTTGTCTAAATGTTGCGCCTCTCAATGGCACCGTCAAAAGTGGCAACCATGATAAACGAGCACATCACTCCTGTGCTTAAAGCTCTCCACTGGCTGCCAACCAGTTTCCGGGCACAGTACAAGGTGTTGGTTTTAACCTTTAAAGCCCTACATGGCTTGGGTCCATCTTATCTAAGGGACCGCCTCTCCCCATACGAACCCCCCCGCACACTCCGGTCCTCTGGGAGGAACTTGCTGCAACCCATGAAGACCAGGTTGGTACACACCTCCCAGAGGGCCTTTTCGGCTGTTGCCCCCAGGTTGTGGAATGACCTGCCGGATGAGATGTGTCTTATTTCATCTTTAGAAGGCTTTAAAAGAGCCCTAAAGACGCATCTCTTCCGGCAGGCCTTCCCAGAGAATGTAAACATCCCCCAGCTCCAAATCTAGGCTTTAGAGTGGCCTTTTCTCCCAGCCTCCCTTCTCTGTTTCTACTTCTACATAACCTTGGCTGAGTCCATTTTTCTCTAATCTTGTTTTTATTACTATTTTAGCTAGTTACTGTTTTAATTCAATTGTGATTTAATCTCTTTTTAAGGGGGGTGGTGGTAAGGGAAAGGATGGGATATTTACTTGATATTGTTTTAATCCTTGTTGTAATCCACCCCGATTGCTTGTTCAGAGAGGCAGACTAGAAATAATAATAATAATTATTATTATCATTGTGGTCACCCAAATGAGACGCTTCCACATGTGCTCTTCAACTGCCCTCCACACTTGACAGCATGAAAACATCGGCATGATGCTGTAATGAATCGACTAGCCAAAGCTATCCCAGCCTCAATGGGCACCATCTCTCTAAATCAAACTGTGCCTGGGACAGACAGTCAACTGAGACCTGACATAGTAATCACAGATGAAGACCACAAGAAGATTACTATTGTAGATGTTACCATCCCCTTTGAAAACAGGAAGCCAGCCATGAGGGAGGCCAGAGAACGGAAACATCAAAAGTATACCCCTCTGGCTGAGGTCCTGAGACAAAAGGGGTATGAGGTCTCTGTCTATGCATTGCTTGTTGGAACCCTGGGTGCCTGGGATCCAGCAAATGAACCTGTGCTGAGAGTTTGTGGAGTAGGAAAGTGCTATGCAAAACTTATGCGCAAGCTAATGGTGTCAGATACCATTAGATGGTCCAGAGACATTTACATTGAGCACATTTCGGGCCATCGACAGTATGGGGAACCAGCCGCGGTTGTGGTAGAAAGGGAACGGTGATGTCTTCATTCTTCTTCTCTCCCTCCTCCCTTCTTCCTCCCCTCCTTCTTCTTCCCTTTTTTCTTCTTCTTTTATGCTATACAAATATTTAGATATATTAGTGATTGCCATTGATGATCTCAAAGTAAAGGATATATACTTTGGTCTCCTTAGTACGCTCTACTTTATTATTAAAATGTTTTAATAAATTAACACATCCTAGGAATGAAATCTGCTTTATAGTTAATTTTCTTATATATTATCATATTACTATGTGTTCTCATTTGCAATTGCATTCTTTGGACTTGATATGTATTACTTATTGGTTTATGTTAAACTCTATCCTTAAATATTTTCTAATAAAATGTTTAATCTGTGTGTATGCAATGTGTTCCATAGTGGCACTTCCTTTCCTAAATCCTGCTTGCATGTCTGGAATTTCTTTCTCCATGTATGATTGGAGTCTATGTTGTAGAATTTTGAGCTTAATATTGTTTGCATGGGAAATTAATGCTATGGTCCTATAGTTGCTGCAATCCTTTGGGTTTCTTTTTTAATGGATGGGGATGTATATTTATTGTTTCCAGTCTGTTGGCCACCATTTTGTTTTCCATATTTCTTGAAATATATTAGCTACCACTACCACTGATTCTGTCTGTGTGGATTGTAGCAACTAAATTGGAATATCATTATTTTCTCCAATTTCTCTCATTGCAGTTTTCACCTTGCTTTTTAGAATTTGGGGTTCATCTTCATATGGTTCATCTCTCCATGTGTCATTCATCTTTTCATCTCATTTATATAACTCTTCTGTATATTGCACCCAATGTCTTTTCATTTCTTCTTGATTTTACAGTAGTTTCTTTTTATTGTCATAAAGCATTCCCACCCTTGGTTTGAACTTCTCTTTGAGTTCCCAGATCTTGTGAAAGGGGACTCTTATTCTTCTTTTGTTGTCTTTGTTGTCTTCTATTTCTTTGCATTGATCATTATAGTAGCACTCTTTACCCTTGTGCACTAGTCATTGCACAGTTGCTTTAATGGTTCTGTTTTTATTCCTACCGTGTTTCCCCGAAAATAAGGCATCCACAGAAAATAAGACCTAGTAGAGGTTTTGCTGAATTGCGCCGCTCGCGCTCCTGCTGCTCCTTCTTTCTCTTCCTGCAGCAAACATAGAGGTGCCAAGGGGAGAGAAAAGGAGGGAATCAGAGGTGCCTGGGAAGGAGGGCAAAAACGGAGGTGCCAAGGGGAGAGAAAAGGAGGAAGGAGAGAATCAGAGGTGCCAGGGAAGGAGAGCAAAACTGGAGGTGCCAAGGGGAGAGAAAAGGAGGAAGGAGGGAATTGGAGGTGCCAAGAAGGGGGGGGGGAGGGCAAAAACATCCCCTGAAAATAAGACCTAGTGCATCTTAGGGAGCAAAAATTAATATAAGACACTGTCTAACTTTTGCGGAAACACAGTATCTCCCTTTTCTTTTGCTTCTCTCCTCTCCTTTACTGCTTGAGGCATTTCATCTTTTATCCATTGTTTCTTCTCAGTTTTTTGGCCTCCAATAGGGTATTTCTTCATTTGTTCTTGATTGTATCCTTGGCATCTTCCCATAGTTCTTCTGGTTCTTGGTCAATTATGATTAATAGTACAAATCTACTTTTTAAATTGTTAGTAAATTCTGTTGAGATACTGTTCGAATCATATTTTGGTATAACTACTGTTTTTTGTTTTCTCCTTCAGCTTCACCCTAATTTTTGATATAAGTAATTCATGATCTGTACTACAGTCAACACCTGGTCTAGTTTTCCCACAATAATGGAGCTTTTCCATCTTCTGCCTCCAATTATATAGTCCATCTGATTTTTGTATTGTATGTCTGGTGGTGTTCATGTGTATAATCTCCTCTATATTTGTATGAAAAAGATGTTTGCAATGAATAGATAGTTAAGTATTATATATTAAATATGTATATACTCAGTAGAGCATATACATTAAAATGTAAATAACTGCTTTCTTAAAACACTACTTTAACAAAGGCAGTCCAGATAGAGTCTTAAGAGGTTAAGATTTCCCATGATCCTATTCAGCATATGTTTGTTCATGCTCAACAGCACAGCATTTTTCTGGATTTAGTTTCTGTCTGTATATGCAATGTACATTATTTCTGCTTTCAGATTAAGAAAATCAGATTCATAATGGGGGAGGGGGGAATAAACTTTGGCCAATGAGGATGGTCAGAGAGATTGCCCACTTTATTTGAAGAAACCAGGCTTCATTGCTGTCAGATGCCTAATGGACCCTTGGTTTAATGTTTAATGGTATTTCATTAATTGTTATGGAGCTCTGTTAACAGCGAATGCACATTTTGGCACTGTAATGTTCCATTTTGTAATGTGGACTGCAATTACAACCACATGATTACTTTGTTAAATAACATCTATAAGTGCTAATTTGTGCTTATTTCCAAATAGAACATAGGCTAGAAACAGAGATTGTATAATTATTAAACATATATTTTCCACTTTTGCCCACTGCTAAAACAAGCAGATTGCCATCCTTCTCTTTCCAGGTTGGAAGAGCAGATGCTTCTTACAATTGGTCTCAGTGCCTTGCTTCAGCCAAATGGCAATGAAGGCCTCTGAAACTTTCCATTCTTAAACAACAGATTCAAGACCAATATGGTGAGGAAGCTGAGAGAAATAGTTCATAATAATTAACTGTAAAGAGTATCAGTATGGCGTAGTGGTTTGAGTCTAGGCCTAGTATTATGCAAGGCCAAGATTCAAATCCCCGCTGTGCCATAGAAACCTCCTGAGTGATCTTGGGCTGGTTACATTCTCTCCACCTTAGAGGAATACAGTGGTAAACCTCTGAAGACATCTTGCCAAGAAAACGCTAGAAGAGGGTCCCCATAAGTCGAGCTCAGCTTGTAATCACATAACAAAATAAATAAATAAATAAATAAAGTACAATGGGCTATTCCCTTATGTGGGGGATCCATTCCAGATTCCCCCCCCCCATGTATGGGGAAATCTGTATATGTTCATGCTCCATTGCAAACAATGGAGCGTGTGCTTGCAACGTGCGTGCCATTTCTTTAATTGTTGCACAGCTTCAGCATAAGCTTGAAACCACGTATAGTATGCCCGCACATTGCACGGGTGCACTGTCATATATGATGATGTACTAAATTAGTACATTAATTCATATTGTAGTTTGGAATGTTTGCATGCACAGTTTGAATGCATGGTTCATAGCATTATATATTGAAAGGGCACCTAATAAAATGAACAACAGTAGCAGTTTAAACAACACTCTTCTTTACAACTTTTTGCTATACTGTATTTCCAAAGAGTATGAAACAAAGAGGGAAATGTGTAATGTTGTGCTAACATGCTCCTAGATTTCAAGGTAGGAAGGAAATGAATTGCCTCACTTGTTTCTATATTACAAATCCTTTGATCACTTAACATTTAAAAAATTCTCAATGAATATTAAAGAGGTCTTCTTCCTATCATTATCATTACTACTGCTGCTACTACCAATCTTGGTTTCATAGCCTGCATGTGTGTTTTAATAATCCATAAAACAATATAGATTATCAAGAAGGTGATCTCCATGCAGACTACTGCAAGAAATGTACCTTCAGTAGGCTTTGCAACCTGCAGAGAACTGGATGCATTAGAAAGCATTATGTGGCCACACTGGAGCTAGATAATGGGTGTGGAAGTTCAAAAGATCCTCCTTTTCCCCCCTCCTCTCAATTCACATTGGACAAAAAAAAAAGGCTGGGATATCTGCAAAACATGAGTTCTTCATGGTAAATCTATCAAAGCAGATGAGGGGGAAAACATGCCGGCTGGGTTCTTTGAAGCTTGTGGCTTTTCTGAGGGGGGGGGGGGCTCTTCTGGTGCAACATTTTCATTAAAGAAACAGAGGGGGCATTCAAACAACTGATGTGCAGATGACTTCACTAAAGTTGATCATAATGGTTTTGCCCATAGAAAAAGAGGGTAAATAAATTAAATTTATTTCTGAAGGTTAGTTTGATGTTAAACAGAGGAGCCAAGTATTTGTCTGTACCAACACAGCATTTTGATAAAGGAAAGAAATTCAGTTTAAATTTGTGGCTCTGTATAGCCACTACTAAGAAGCATCAGGACGACAAGGTTGAAAGAGCAGTTTACTGGTGACATTGGACATCCTATTTTCACCAAGAAAGTGCTTTGTTTGAATCCTCCTTTGTACACTAGTGATCTATTTTTCTAGGGACTTGAGATGTAATTGTATTTGTCTGCTATAGCAAAAGCAAAAACAAAAATGTGGCACTAGAAAGATTAATAAATTGGTACAAATATTTGTTTAGGCCACATGATATGATGAAATGAGTTACAATCCACAATAATTTTCAATTTTATGTGCTATTTTTTATTTTTAAAACACATGAAGCTGCCTTGTGCCCTATCTTTGAGGGAAAGGCACAGAATAAATAATCTAATAGATTAGAAGTTTAAACTACAGATGTTATGGTCCCCTCCTCCCAAACTCAATACATAATTGGCCTGAGTAAACCCAGCTATTCTCTCTGGTCCTATATAGAGAACCAACTCAGTTTATTCCAAAGCTAATTGCAAGTCAAATCTAATCATTCCACACATTTATCAGCAGGGGGTATGATGAGATTTACCATCAATGCTTAATCTTTTTCTGGTCCTTCAGACCCCCTGCCTTCTTGAATATTCATCACCTTCCAAACGTCCTTCCCATTCCACCAACCCATCAACATATAAATCAATCTCCTTCCCTCATTCACACTATACAGTTATATCACTATGGGCCAAAACAGACAGGCCCGGTAAAGTGGGCTGCAGCCACTCCAGCACAATTTGCACTTGGGCCACAGCAGCCACACATGTCCAGACCTGATCTAAGCCTCCATTGTGGTTTTGGACTGGAGCAGCAAAAGAAGTGTATTTTACTGCTCCTTTTTGGACTGGTTGTTTGGTGCTGTTTCCGGATGCACTCAGGGCATGTGTAATCTAAATGCTATGTTCCAAAAGCAGCCAGAAATCAGTTTATTTGGCCTATCTGTTTGAGCCTATGATTCCACTTTACCTGCCATAGTTCTGTCCCACAGAATCCTGGGATGGGCATTTTAGAAGGAGGAATCCTCAGCTATAGAGATCCTCTGGTGCCTCGGACCAAACCACAGACCCCATGATTCAATAGGATGCAGCTAAGGCAGATAAAGTGGCATGATACTTCTATAACTGTAGTGCAAATGAGCTCGTGGCTCGTGATTAACCAGCAGTGCAGCAGAAGACATGATGGGGTGCCTGCTCCCCCAACTTTGCATACCTGGAACATTCCAATACTCAATAGAACTGGAGAAAGTGTGTGCCCAAGCTCTTTCTTTTCACCTACCATATCTGGTACATCAGCAGCCAGATAAAAGAGTGGATGAGAAGCTCAATCATGGAATCATAGTTAGAAATATTCCTATGGCATGTCCAGGACATGTCCCTGCCAGTGTAGGAACGCACTGCTAAAGCATCCCTGCCAGTTAGTTACCCAAACCTGGCTTTGAAACATCCACTGGAGGAGAATATATCACCTGCTGCTGCACTGTGAAACAGCTCTTCCCATCAAAAAATTCTGCCTTATATTTCAAGGGGAGCAGATGGAAGGAAGGTGTGAAGAAACCATGTTGCTTCCTGGCTTAACTTAAAGTCCAGGTCAGAGGAGTCATAATGCTTATTCTAATTTGGGTGACAGGCATTAGGACCTCTGGAGAGTCTTCTATCTAGGGCATCAGTTGTTTAATCTTGTCTCATTATAACAACGTTGATTTCAATAAGCAAAAGAAGTAGTAGTTATCACCTGGGAGAGAGCAGAAGTGGAACAGCAAAAGAGTGTTATCACAAGGAAGATGGAGAGTGGGGGGGAGGCACAAAAATGACCTTGAGGGATGCCGTTTTGAAAGAAAGGGTGAGGCAGAGCTTGGAAATATTGCCCTTTTTTCATTATAGCTCCCATAATTCTCCAGCCAATATGGCCACCACTTGTAATTCCAAAAAATTCTAATCCAAACAAGTAATATTCCCAAACTCTGGATAAAAGGGAGGTGAAGGGTATGATACAAAGTTTCCTAAGAGCCCTCCAGGCCCTTTGAGGATTCCCATCCTGACTGTCAAGTGCACTTGGGTCATCGGTACCTGTTATTAGTATTAATTATAGAGCTCAGATGCATCCTTAGCATCTATTACATGGCATACAACATTACAGCCTTTTAAAATAAGAAATGCAAGAATGAATTTAAAGCACTTTCAGAAAATAGCAACACTTAAACTTTAAACACTTAAAGGAAAATGTACAGTTTTGTCAAACTGGTGTGAAACTGCATTATTTCTAGAGTAGATGCACCCTAGAACTCTGGAGAGTGGGATTCAGGAGGTATTTACTATTGTAGCAATAGTTCTACAATCATAAATATATAGTGTAACTGAATATGGAGCACCTACAGGTCTGTACCTTTATCTTACAAATCTGTAACTGCAACACAGGTGCCAGCTATTGTTTCTTGTTCATCCCTTAATCTTGTGTGTCACCAAGACTGAGAAAGACTCCTGAAGAACTCAAAAGCTCACACATTTTTGCTTCATTTAGGTTTGTCCTGATAAAAATATTGCCCAATGATGAACCTGGAAAGTGTTTCCTTCCTCTCGTGTGAGCTGGAAGTGTTAAATAGCTCTGCTTTTTACTCTGAAAACTCATGAGAAATTTCCATGTGATTTCTCACTTTTGCATTTCTTAGCCCTTGGAAAATCCTACTGATTGCCAGGACTTAATAGTACACAAGCTGCCATTCTGACACATAATTACTCTTTCATGCTTCATCAGTTGTACCTTCTTGAGCTTTTCTAAGACCTTGTGCACTATCTGTACAACCTCCAATTAAAGGATACAGCATCAAACTTTATTTTATTGTCTTACATATAGGGAGTTTGGAAAGTTTTGTACATTTTTAAACAGTCAAATCAAATCTGTACTTCCTGAATGAATACACCAATCAGGAGTAGATATCCTTTGTATCTCAATCTCTCCATATTTCATGAGGCAGCTCTCAGCACAAAAATAGATGTATACATCTTATATTTTAGGGAATGCATACCAAAATGCATAGATTATGTGGTCGTGTATATATTTGTGGAGGAAATGCATACAATTGCAATTCAAATGTTTATCTGTGCTTTAAAGGTACAAATTTTTAAAACTGCTGAAAATCAGACTGTCTGGACTTAAAACTGATCACATTTAAAAGAGATTAAAAGAGACCAAAACCAGAAACATCCAAGACTGGATGACAGTCAATAAGATGAAGATGAATTCCAATACGACTAAGGTTCTTTGGCCTGGTGGTTCTCAGGCCCATCAACTGGGTAAGCAACCTGACTTGGATTCAGCTGCACACTCAGTGAGGGAACAAGTGGATAGTTTTGGTGCACTCCTACACCCATCCTTTTTACCAAAAGACAAGGTGGACTCACTGACCCAGAGTATCCTTGGGTAGTTTGACATGGCCCATAGCCATGACCTCTCCTAAGCAGCCCACAGAAAGTAATAGAGGGTGTACAGACTGGCATCTTTTCCCAATCTTGGGGGGGGGGGGGAGTCAGAGCATGGCATCTACACAATGCATGCCCCATTTCCACCCCCAGGGCGACGTGATACCACATGGTGGGTGACATCACAGTGCTCCTCTGGCACTACATCTAGATGACACAGCACCAAAGGAGTGCTGAAGGCTGCGGCACTGGTGGCTGCAGAGCCCTTTCCACAGCATGGAAAGGCGAGATTGGGGTCACGGCATGAGGTTGCCGCAGCCCCAATGTGGCACTAAAAGGTGCGGCTGCAGACTACTCACTCTTTCTCATCTGGATTGCAGCCATTCACTTTACACTGGATTGCAGCAATTCACTTTGCCCAGGAGCTGCAGCCCCATGAATACAGTGCAGAATATAGTACCTAGCTTGCCATCCAGAAAAATTCATATAAAAAAACTACATCACACTGCTTTTAAAGAAACTGTACCAATGGCCCATATGTTTCCAATCAAAGTTCAAGGTGTCTTTTAGACTGTAAGCCAGAGGGCAGGGATCTGTCTAATTTAAGATTGTATGTAAAGCACTGTGTAAATTTACAGCACTATATAAATAAAGGTTAATAATAATAATAATAATAATAATGACACTGAAAGCTCTAAATGGCTTTGTGCCATGATATTTGAGAAGAATGTCTCCCTTTGTGCACATATTCGAACAGTGAGCTGGGTGGAGAAGGACCTCCTATGTAATCCCTCAATTTCAACAATGCATTATGTGAAAACAGGGGAGAGGGCCTTCTCAGATGTGATGCCCTGACTGAGGAACACTCCTTCTGGAGTCTTCGCTGGGGCTAGGTTTGGCCTCATCTAAGAACTAAGGGGCAGCCTGCACTCGCCATCAGTTGTGCTGGATCAGGGCCATGGCAACTGGCCTTTCCAGGGTGCAAAAAGGAGCTGCAAAATGCGGCTACTTTTTATGCCCTGGAAAGGGTGTGATAGCCAATGCACTGTGGCTTGAAGGCACTTCTTTGGTGCTGCGTTCTGTGCATGCAGTGCCAGAGGAGTGGCATGACGCTGTGTGGCATGTGGATCATTGCACGGTGTCATGGCAGCCTGGGGGCAGAGTCAAGGCATGGGTCATGTAGAAACAACACCCCAACTCCACCCCTAGGCCAGCCTTAATGGCCAGTCTGCACAGGGCCAGACTGCACAGGACTGTTCACCCAAGCATTTGAAGCCTTGTAATTATGGCTTGGTTCTGCCCTGTCAGTTTGTGGCTTTGTCTTCTGATTTATTTAATTTTATTTATTTATTTATTTTTTGAGTCTATTGAACTTGAGCGTCATGCATAAGTCTAGAAATTTTATTCAAAAATTTGACCCTCAAAGCTTGGGTCAACTTATCCACAGGCCAATGCAAGTGCTGTATTTAACTTTTACCTTTAAAAAGGAACAATCTTCTTCCTTGAGTAGAGTAGTGGAAGATGAGAGCTTAGACCATCCCAGGAATAGTGGGGGAAAAGTGTTGACCCTCCTTCTGCTCACTCCACCATGTCATTGCTTCTGAACTTTTTGAATGCCTGAGTAGGAAAATGGTAGTGGTGGCAGGAATTGGGCATAAACCACAAGAAACTTGAACTATGAACTTGAACTCCTAGCACAACAAGGGAAATATGATATAATAGGCATCACTGAAACCTGGTGGGATGAGTCTCATGATTGGAATGTAGAAATAGAGGGGTATAACCTTTTTAAGAGAAACAGGCCAAGTAGGAAAGGAGGAGGAATAGCATTATATGTCAGGGATATTTACACCAGTGAAGAGATCCAGGAAGTCAATACTGGAAGCCAGGTGGAGAGCATCTGGATAAAAATTAAAGGAGAGGGAAATAACAGGGATGTTACTGTGGGAGTCTACTACAGACCCCCGACTCAGGCAGAGGAATTGGATGATGCCTTTCTAGAACAGATAATCACATACTCAGAAAAGAGAGATGTAGTAGTGATGGGTGACTTCAACTATCCGGATATTTGCTGGAAGTCAAACTCAGCCAAATCCTCAAAGTCTAGCAAATTCCTCACTTGCCTGGAAGACAATTTCATTGTCCAAAAGGTGGAAGAGGCAACAAGGGGATCAGCCATTTTAGATCTGATCTTAACCAACAGGGAAGACCTAGTTGATGGGGTGCAAGTGGTTGGATCCTTAGGTGGAAGTGACCATGTTCTCCTGGAGTTTGTTATGCAGTGGAAGGGAGAAGCTAGGCATAGTCAGACACGCACTCTAGACTTTAGGAGAGCTAATTTCAATAAACTTAGAGAAATACTGGGAGTGATCCCATGGTCAGGAATACTAAAAGAAAAGGGAGTTCAAGACGGATGGGAGTTTCTCAAAAGGGAGATATTGAAGGCACAATTTCAAACAGTTCCAATGAGGAAGAAAAATGGTAGATGTCTCAAGAAGCCAGGATGGATGACTAAGGAACTTTCAAATGAGCTAAGTTTTAAACGGAACATGTATAAGAAATGGAAAAATGGAGAAATCACGAAAGAGGAATTTAAACAAATAGCCAGCACATGTAGGGGTAAAGTCAGAAAAGCTAAAGCGCAGAATGAACTCAGGCTTGCTAGAGAGGTTAAGAACAATAAAAAGGGCTTTTTTGGATATGTCCGCAGCAAAAGGAAGAAGAAGGAAACAGTAGGGCCACTGCGTGCAGAAGATGGCAAAATGCTAACAGGGGACAGAGAAAAGGCAGAATTACTCAACACCTTCTTTGCTTCAGTCTTCTCAGAAAAGGCAAAAGGTGCTCAACCGAAGGATAATGGAGCAGAAGACAGAATAGGGGAATTTCAGCACAGAATAAGTAAAGAGATAGTACAGGAATACTTGGTTAACCTAAATGAATATAAATCTCCAGGACCAGATGAACTACATCCTAGAGTATTAAAAGAACTAGCAAATGTAATATCAGAGCCATTGGCAATAATCTTTGAGAACTCCTGGAGAACAGGAGAAGTCCCAGAAGACTGGAGGAGGGCAAACGTTGTCCCCATCTTCAAAAAGGGAAAAAAAGAGGATCCCAACAATTATCGTCCAGTTAGTCTGACATCAATTCCAGGAAAGGTGCTAGAGCAGATCATTAAGCAGAGAGTCTGCGAACATTTAGAAGCCAATGCCATAATCACAAAAAGCCAACATGGGTTTCAGAAAAAGAAGTCATGCCAAACGAACCTGATCTCTTTTTTTGATAAAATTACCAGCTTGGTAGATGAAGGGAATGCTGTGGATATAGTATACCTCGATTTCAGTAAGGCCTTTGACAAGGTTCCCCATGACATTCTTGCAAACAAGCTTGCAAAATGTGGGATAGACAAGTTAACTGTTACATGGATTTGTAATTGGTTGACTGGCCGAACTCAAAGGGTGCTCAACAATGGCTCCTTTTCATCCTGGAGAGAAGTGACCAGTGGGGTGCCACAGGGTTCTGTCCTGGGCCCAGTGCTATTCAACATCTTTATTAACGATTTGGATGACAGAATTGGGGGCATACTTATCAAATTTGCAGATGACACTAAACTGGGAGGAGTAGCTAATACCCCAGAGGATAGGATCAAAATTCAAAATGACCTGAATAGACTAGAAAGCTGGGCCAGTGCTAACAAAATGAAATTCAATACGGAGAAATGTAAGGTTCTGCACTTAGGGCGGAAAAATGAAATGCACAGATATAGGATGGGGGACACCTGGCTGAACGAGACCACATGTGAAAGGGATCTAGGAGTCCAAGTAGACCATAAGCTGAACATGAGTCAACAGTGTGATGCGGCAGCTAAAAAAGCCAATGCAATTTTAGGCTGCATCAATAGAAGTATAGTTTCTAGATCAAGGGAAGTTATAGTGCCACTCTATTCTGCTTTGGTCAGGCCCCACCTGGAATACTGTGTCCAGTTCTGGGCACCACAATTCAAAAAGGATGTGGAGAAACTGGAGCATGTCCAAAGGAGGGCAACTAAGATGGTGAAGGGTCTGGAAACCTTGCCCTATGAAGAACGCCTTAGGGAGCTGGGGATGTTTAGCCTGGAGAAGAGAAGGTTAAGAGGTGATATGATAGCCCTGTTTTAATATTTGAAGGGATGTCATATTGAGGAGGGAGCAAGCTTGTTTTCTGCTGCTGCAGAGACTAGAACGCGGAACAATGGATGCAAACTGCAGGAAAAGAGATTCCACCTCAACATTAGGAGGAACTTCCTGACAGTAAGGGCTGTTCGACAGTGGAACACACTCCCTCGGAGTGTGGTGGAGTCTCCTTCCTTAGGGGTCTTTAAGCAGAGGCTGGATGGCCATCTGTCAGGGATGCTTTGACTTGGAGTTCCTGCATGGCAGGGGGTTGGACTGGATGGCCCTTGTGGTCTCTTCCAACTCTATGATTCTATGATTCTATGATTCTCTATGATTCTATGAAAAACTTGAACAAGAATTTGTGTATGTTTGACAGTGTTTCTGGTTTAAAACCAGGCAAAATAATCACATTAAAGTTAAATGCTATAATCACCGATCACATAGGGGCTCGACAGACGGGCAGCTCAATGCTGCCACTTTCAGCCCTGGAAGCAGGCCACACCAACCACACTTCTTTTTGCCACACACGGCAGCCACAGCTTCTTTTGTGCCAAAAAAGGGGCATTATAACTGCTGCTGTGCAGCGTTATGACACCCCTTATGCACAGCACTTTTTTGGTGCTGCACATGAGGGACATCATCGTGGTGTGCACACCAAGATGGTGCCCCAGTGGAGAAAAAAGGGCAGTCCTTCACGCCTAGTACACAGTCAAGCTGGCATAAAGTGCCTGTCTGTATTGCCTCATAGTAACAATTTTCTTGCCTTGCCTTTTCATCCTTTTTCACATATATGTGTTTTCTTAGCCCTGCCTGCACCTGACGACCTCCCTCACACATCACACAGCCATGATTTACCATAGTTCCCTCCTCATCCATCCAGCCTTTAGGATGAACACAAACAGTTATACTGAAATTATGTACATTCATTGACATCGTTTTCCTTGGCTTTGCACCCTTTGTAACATGCCCCCAAGGTTTACCGTTGACTTATCTGCTAGTCATATCAAAATCCATAATTCTAGCCTTAAAACCTGCCCTTGACTTATATGTGAGGTTCGCTTATAGTTGAATATACATGGTAGTTCCAGCAACAGTAGGCCCTGCAAAATGAATGAAATTTGCTGGTCAACATTAACATATATCTCACTGATTTCAAACACTCCAGTCTGGTTGGGACTAAAATTGGATTTAGTGCACAATCAAATATATTGAATTGTTTTAAATTATTATGTGATTGTTTTTAAATTGTTTTCATTGTCTGTACACTATCCTGAGAACTCAAAATATAGGATGAAATAGAAACATTTGTTGATCAATCAATAGTGGCTATTAAATGGCATTTACTATAGACATGGGTATTTCAGTTCTAGCACTGAAACTTTCCAAGTACAGTTGGCCCTCCATTTTCCTGGGGGATCTGTTCTGGACCCCCCCCCCCTTCGGTGTGAAAACGGAGACTCATATTAAAGCCCCATAGGCTTGAATGGGGCATGCTCCACTGAGGATAATGGAGGTCACCTCTTAGTGTATAATCAAGAACACAGATCTCAAGTTTGTGAGAAAGGAGGGGTGACTGTACAAAGAACCAGGTCCAGACGCAGGTTTCACTTGGCCCCCTGCCATGCCCATATGAGCCTCCCATGCAATAGATGAGGGAAATTCTGGTTCTTTTCTTCTTTTTTTTTCCACCTTCTCCTCTGTCCTTTTCTCTTTGCTCTGTAAAAGTCCTTTTTCCAGAAAGAGGAAGGATGCCTGAACATAGAATTGTAATGGTGAGAAAAACTAGAAAGGGGAAGAGGCATGGGTAGAGGAAGCAACTGTAGCTGTCCATCTGGAATGGTGGAGCAGGAATGAGGACATGTCATCTGGTACTACTGGGCTTGCCAGAAATTACATAACTCACATAGGCTGGAACAGTGGTGCCATTGCCTGGAGTGTCACCTGGTGCAGGGGCCAGAGCTTCCAAGGGCAGGGCCAAAAGGGCACGGCCTCTCATCTCGCTGCTATGTGCCACTCTACTCTTGAACAGAATGGCACATGGCAGTGAGGGTGTGTGTGTGTACTCTCCCTCACTGCTGAATGCCATTCTACTTGTGAGTAGAGTGTGCCACAGGGAGGGGGTGTTCTCAGCTGGGTGTCATCCCTCTTCTGCAGTGTCACCCAGTGTAGCCCGTACTCCCCATGCCCACTAATGAAGCCACTGAACTGGAATCCTGCCAATGACGTGCATTATCTAGGCATAGCTTATGCACACATATTTCTCTTTTTGGATGAAGAGTAAGGTACTATTCTGGAACCCTTTTGTCTAAAACCAGAGCTGTCAGGCCTGAGGAGGAGACACTATCTTGCTGCTTACCAGTGAGAAGGTGAGGGAGTGGGGAGGCAATTCAGACAATATAGCTCCAAGGTGAGCATTCCATCTGTAAGAACAGTCCCATTTCCTTTCCCCTTCCCCTTCCACCAATAAACAGCAGCACCCTTCCTGGACTTAATAGCTGTGGGAGAATGCAAAGATGAAGGCAAAGATGATAGCTCTTGCACCCCATTCCTAAAAAGACACATGCAGAAAGAAGACATTAAAATATATGTGTGGAACATTACGGAATGGTGGAGCTTTCTGCTTTCTGGATGATCTTTGCCATAATTTCCAGGTTTTTTTTGTTTTGTTTTTTGTTTTGTTTTTGAAACAGCAAATAGCACTAGGACTATTTGTGCCTGAAGCAGCCAATCCTCTTCATAGACAGCTAAGTCAATTGTTTTTTACAGGAACCCCAAACACAGATGAAACTACAGCCATGTCAGTTCTTTCACTATGATCATCAAGGGACTCTGCAAAGATTGCTCTCAGATGGCAATTTTCCTACAGTACTTGAAACAATTGCTGGTATATTTGAACTGCAGCACTTCTCTGTGTTCTTTGATTCCTGAAACAATTTCATGGGAATCATACCATTGGGTCTTTTCCTAGAATATTTTTCATACTATTGTTTCAGTAACTTCAGTGACACCCTGCATGCCTTTCATTGTATGAACATTATGTTTTCCATTTATGTGTATGGTTCTATCTGTTTCTGTCATGGAAAGGATATCAGCTCCACTGCTACTTAGGTACAGCCTCAACTCAAAAGAGGGAAGAATGAAATATTTTTGCAGAATGATACATTCCTATCATTGGAAACAGGTTCTTTAGAGTTTCTGATTTGCTTATAATGATGAAATAAATATGAATAAATATGAAGCAAAAAATATAAAGAATAAAATGAAGCATAGCCAATTGGTGAAATAAGACATTGGTCAAACCCAACACTGGTCAGAGCCAAGATGGATGATGAGTTCCTTCTGTCCACAAGAAGCCTCAAGGTAATCTAGTAGAAGCAAGAAAGTGATTTTTACTCAGTGTCTAGTACCTTTCTACTGTCTTATAGCCCTGCCCTAAAAAATTGTTATGGCATAATGTGGCACCCTCTAGAAAAGTGGCAGAGGTTATTCTGAAGGCTGGAAAGAGGGATAGTCTAGTAATAGTGTCTCTTCCCATTTTGCCAGCAAAAAAGCTTTGAGAAGAAATCCAGTGAAGGGATGCTTCTGCTGTAAACTCTGTAGCCAACCCAATGTTCCTGTTCTCAGAATTGTCCCTGCTAGAGATGACATTACTGGGAAACCTGCTATTTACAACCACCTGCCTCCTTGGACATTCTGCAACTTGACATTTTGCAACAAAAACCAATGTTTTTTTAATACAATGCATTCTATACAATGATGTATAGAAAGACAAATGGAAGCATATGTTGTACAGTTGGTCCTCCTCATTCATGGTAGGTTTAACATTCATGGATTTGATTATTCACAAGTTTGTCCAAAGGAGGTGGGAAGAAGGGATGAAAGCAAACTAGAGACAGAGGACATTATCACACTAGACAAGTCCTACTCAGAAACGGGATTTAAAAGTAGGAAAAAAGCACAAATGCAGGAGATTTTTTAACAGACCCCTCTGAAATCTCTTTAAAGTTGGCCAGTCTATATTTCAGGGGCAAACTCTGTCCTCCTGAACTCTGATCTGGCTCCTGGCCCAGTCAGTCATTCCATAACTGAGTGTCATGCCATCCCCATCATACTCCAATTGGACCCTGAAAGCAAGCCTACTCTGGAGTAAGTATAGCCCTTAGTTCTGCCTCTCATCTATTCACAATTTCCCTCCTTTATTTCCATAGTCTCGAGAGGGTGTGTGTGTGTGTGTGTGTGTGCCACTGTGTGTGCTTTTCCACTTTTAATAACATCAGACTTTAAATGAAGAAGCCTGTCTCTGCACTATTTCTAAAGAAATATTTGATCCCTTGGTATACAAATTTGGGAAATGATTTTGAGGGGTACTTGTAAGGGCCCCACTCTCAGCAATTTGAGCTAATTAAAATTCCCCTAATTAGACGCATCATTACAGCCTCCATAGATAAAGATTAATCTAGAAACATTCCCAAGCGACACACCTGCTCCTTCAGGTAGAATGCAACCATATCCAGGACAGGCTGTTTATCTAATTCCCAGACCTGAGAACCACCAATCCACAGACCCTTCATCTTATCAGGATTCAGTTTATTGGGCTGTCCCCAGCACAGACACATGTCCAGTGCCTGAACAGCTCCACCTGAAATAATAATAATAATAATAATAATAATAATAAATTTATTTTTATCCCACCTCTCCAACAGGATCGAGGTGGCTCACACAACAAGGATACATACAGTTTAAAAATAAATCCCAGTTATCCCAATTATCCCCTGCCTTCTAAAACAACAATATAATAATTCAATAACAAGGAGAAATAGAGCTGAGTGCATCCATTCCACTCCAAAACCCCTTATTTCTTCCCTTAGCAGCTTCATGTACGTATTAAACATCATGTGGATTGGTGCTTCCAGCCACTTCCAGGTTGTTTTGGAAGGGAAGGTGGCTGGGGGCTTGGTGCAGCTGTTAAGGAGCAAAAAATTCTTTTCTTTTTAATGGCACATGGCCTCCCAGAGTTTTATTATTATTATTATTATTATTATTATTATCCTGCCCTTCTCCCAGGGAAGAGACTTAGGGCAGCTTACAACATACTACGCAGTGTAAGGAGTGTTTAATAGTATGCATGGACACAACCGATTAACAAATGGCATGTAAAGCATCAACTACTTAAATTATGTTAATTATTTTCAGTGCAATCTTTAAAAATAAATGGAAAGAAAGCATTCCAGAAGAAATCATCATGAAAGCACCTTGGTTTGTTTTGGTTTGGCTTGTTTCTTACAGCTATATTTAAGGATTATAAATACAAGTTGTTAAAATTTGTTGTTGTTGTTGTTTTCCCCAGTTGCTTTCTTAATGCAAGAGATGTGCTCTGCCTAGACACAGCACAATGACTTATGTGTGAACTCTGAAGTCATCTGTATTTTTAAGCTTAAAAGCTGACTTTGAACATTGCCCTCATTTACCCTCCATTATGTCACCCAGCCACTATGTCATACACTTTCATCCATCTAGAAGACATTGTTCAGGGCTGGTGGTTTAGAGATGAGGCGAGAAAAGGCAGTGTGGGAGTCTTCTCTTTGCATGAATGACCACTTATTCAGACTGAGGAGCCAGAGCAGAGTCGGAAGCACAAATGACCAGGAGCAATCCTATCGCCCCCAGGGGTCCTTTTCAATCTCTGGTTTGTTTGATCCTTGACCATCTTGGCTGGTTGAGAACAAGCAAAGGAGACTAGCCTGGGTGTTTGAGCAATAGACAGAGCTCTTTGAAGGAAGCAAGAGTAACACTTTTTAAAAGGGAATGGGATCATTGGATCCCTTGGGTCTGATTCACTTATTGGCCACTGTCAAGATTCATCCATCCTGGGCATACCTGGCTTTGGGCCCAGTTTTGGAATGACATGCCCTGATGGATAATATCCTTTTAGGTCTTCTTTGGATTGAGGAACTATAAATATTGTTCTTATTTATTCAGAAAGGCTACAAAAGGTGATTTAAAGAATGGATGTTCAGCTCAATGGCTTAACACTCTTCAATGATGCTTAGATTTGATAGCTCAGCTCTGGATTGAGTTGAGGCAGGTCACCTGTCACAGTTCTTAAAGGCAATTTTTTAAAATCCCTCAGAGCTGGTGGATGCAATATCTAGCTTTGCCCTGCTTTTGATGAGGAAGGTAGTAAAAAGGACAGTCCAGGGAATTAGAATAAATGTTACTCTAGAGCAGATAATTAGTAAATAATTTTTAGTAAAGATTGTATATTTCATTCACATTCATGAGGGTGACTCAATCTATAACTGATATAACTGAGCAACAGTAGAAAAACATTTGAGGGCTCAGAGCATCACCTGAGAATGGTCCATAGTTCCATAACATATCCATTCTTCTTAAAAGCAACCTTGGTCTAATTTAAAAATAAACAGACAAACAAATGGCATTCTTATCATTGGCAACTGCTTCTGAAATAAAATATGTGTGCCTTTCACCCTTGAACACAACAGTGCTAGCTGGATCTGATGGGGAATGCAGTTCAATAATATCTTTATAGTTGCACATTCTCTATCCTTATTAGGTAACAACATTCAAGGTGTTTGTTTGTTTGTTTGTTTTTAAATGTTGTTGACAGTTATATATATATATATATATATATATATATCCTTGCATTCTCCCAGTACAGGACCCAATAAATAAATAACATCAGCTTTCACACCAAATTTAACCAGAACAACTTACAAATGTTCCTTTGCAAGTGAATAGAAAGGAGGTAAGCAGATCAACCCTAGTAGCTTTTCTTGGACTTAAAATGTGGTAAAGGAAAGTTGTATGTACAAAACAAAGACAACCATCTCTGTAGTGGGTTTTGAATATCTTTCCATGTTTGAACACTTTTTAGGACAATATTAGCATACAAAAAGGCCTTTAAATGTTTTATTTGCTTATTTTTAGTATACCACAATGGATGAAGTGTAACTGTGTGCAAATATTTAAATTCTTGATTTCTCACATCTTCATGTGCTTCATATGCTTAATAAAACTCTCTATGAAGCAGGAGTGGGGCCATGGGTTCTATAACTCTCACGTATCTGCACTTTTGACACAGATTTGTTGTGTGTTGTTGTGTGCCTTCAAGTCATTTCCAATTTGTTATGACCCTAAGGTGAACCTAGCATGATTTTCTAGGGCTGAGAGTGTCTAACTCACTCAGGGTCACCCAGTGGATTTCCATGGTTGAGCTCAAACAGCTGTACTACACTGGCCAAACAAATATCTAGATTTAAACCAATAAGCAATCTGTCTGTGAAAAATCAATTTAAATATTTTAAAAAATGAAATTTGATTTTATTGTTTTGGAGATGATGTCTAAAATATAACTGTAAAATTGTCTGAAATAACAGGAATTTTTCTTAAACAGAAGTGGCCTGGTACTGTCAATCTATGTCAAAAAGACTTTCCAAGAAGACTCTCATAGGAGCCCTTCAACTCCTATCATCTGTGACAGAATACATTCTATAACAAATAATCATTCAGTGTACTGCTGCTGCTCTTTATTTTATTTCTGACTTTTTACAGCTTTGCCATTAAGGTCTACTACTGGGATAGAATCAGCTGCTGTCAAGCAGCTTTCCTGGAGGAAAATTAAAAGGAAAACCATGCTGGCACTTCCTTTAATTCCCATCTTTTCCTTCTACTTAGATATGAGGAAATGTTGAGGTGAGATCACTGGCAAACCAAGTGTATATCAAGTATATATGCTGAAGCGAAGCAATAGCCAGACTTCTTGTGTTAGGCCAGCTGTTGCATTCACACATATTTATCTTGAAGTCACTTCCGACAATGCAGGAGTTTAGGAGGGTAGTCATTATGAAAGTGACAAATCCATTACCGAGAGAATATGCAGCAAAATAAAGCCACAGGAGTGAACAAATTGGCAGTTTAAAAATAAATGCAAGGGTGTGGAGAGACTTGGTTCTAGAACTGTAATGACAGAATCAGTATTCTAAAGTTTATTTTAGTTGTGGCATTTTTATTGAAATTGAATTAGTGTTATTAACCAGCTGGTCTTAATGTTTTTAATGTCTGCTCTGTAAAGAGCTACTAAGTGCGATTCAAATGCAAAACAGTGTTTCTTTATAGAGAAGGATTTTTTCCCCTGGACACAGAATGAAAGGAGATGAATAGATTAAGACATGTTAGATGTCCTACAAAATGGGCCACTTTAGTCTTTAGTTAAATGCTATCCCAAAAATTAACAATTTGCTTTATTTTGTTGCCACTATAAAGTCTTCAGTTTTTAAAAATGAAAAATGATGTGTTAATTTGTGGCTACAGGCATTTGGTTTCATGCACTTTCTTTCCCAACCAATCTTTATAAGAATCATTTTACTTCAGAGGAGTAAACAGAACCTGAAAGTTACTGTTGGACTATAGCTCCCCAGATCCCCCAACCAGCATGTCCTGGGGCAATATTGGCTGAGAAATTCTGAGATTTGCGGTCTGAAAGGTGAGTTTTGCAAACTTTGGGAGAAAGGAATATACAAGATGAACAGGTATATATTGTTATTATCACACTGCCACATCACCTTCAACTTATTAATGAGAGACCTTCAAAAAGACCCTGCTATTAACAGCCCTGCAAAAGCCATGGAAACTCAGGACCACAGGTTCCTTGATTGGGACTATCCACTTATAATGTCCTTTTCCCCTTGGTTGGTGGTTTGTAAGCAGCCATTATCACATATCTTACAATTGTGCAACACAGGCTGCTTCTGCTTCTGCTTCTGCTTCTGCAACCCTCCTTAACCCAGCCCCCCCTCCCACCCTATATTTGTTTAATATAAAACTTATGTAGAAAGTGTAAAAAAATGGATCCCAATAGGGCTGATCAGCAACAGAAAACAATATCAGCGTGCTTGGAGGAACCTTGAAATTAAAGATAGAAAGAATACTAACTACTACTGAGGAAAGGCTTTCTTGGCATTTGGGAAATCCCATTGGAAAGAATAACGCAAAAGATTTCTGGGCAGTTTTCTCCCAATATTCATAACCTGTGGAGTATTCTAGGGAATTAATTTGTACTGACATTCACAGGGGTTTTTTTTTGGGGGGGGGGGGTTGAATTTTATGCAGAAAATAGCATTTCTCTGCAGTAAAATTCAAGAAAGATTGCAATATTTGAATACAGATAGAATGCTCAGTTTTATAAGCCAACTCAGAAATCTTTTTTTCTCCCACAGCAAAAGAAAAATCCAGAAATTATTTTGTCCTTTAATATGAGGATGAAATAGCCAAAGGTTTACATTCCTCCCTATGGGACCTTTACCAATTAAGAGATTGTTTTAGAACTTTTTAAAAAAAACCCAGCCCAATAGAGACTGAGAACAGTAACAAAGTACTTTGCCTGGAAGAGATGGCTGAATGGAACTTGAGTAGAAGGAAAAAGTATGCTGCAACACTCTGTTCCTTTAGTTTTTAGATTTATGTTCCAGTTTCACTTTCCACTATCCTAGTTCAGTTCT
This sequence comes from Urosaurus nigricauda, assembly GCA_034509955.1. Taxonomy (NCBI): domain Eukaryota; kingdom Metazoa; phylum Chordata; class Lepidosauria; order Squamata; family Phrynosomatidae; genus Urosaurus; species Urosaurus nigricauda. Next base: position 210,419,618 of record JAOEGL010000002.1, on the reverse strand, counting down.
TTTAACCTATAAGGTTAACTCCCCAAACTTATTTTCAGAACACAGCTTTATAGAATACAAAAAACAAATAATCATCTTTCATAGTGCCAGTTATCATGCCTGGCTCTGTAACAAAGTTACAGGATTTTTAAAAGTTGCCTGCTTGAAAAGTTGCCTGCTTGAAAGGCAAAGGAAAAAGAAAGACCCACAGAGGGAGAAA